>JACBAD010001932.1:0-46391 GCA_014281905.1 Aspergillus hiratsukae
GAAGATTGCTTTGTCGGCGGGGTGGGGCGAGGGTCCGGCGAGGATCGAGAGTGAAGAGTTGGATAGGAGGTTGCGCCAGTAGGTTGTTGCTTCGCTTTGGATGGGCTCTTCGCTGATTTGAGCCATGTATGATGAGAACGGGGAGAAAGGGGCGAGCTGGGTGCCGGTGTACAGGGAGTTTAGGTCTTGGAGGAGTCTGGGCAGGGAGACTCCGTCGTATTGGGCGTGGGATAGGCCGATGATGAGGCAGCCGTTGCCGTTGATTCCTTCGACGTGGGAAAGTCTGAGGAACGGAGATCCTAGCTGGACCTCGGATTCGATGTCCGCCTTGCAGAGGTCGGTGACGTATTGATCGAGCTCCTTGTCAGCCTTGTGCGTGTTCACAGGGATTTCCAAATCATTTAGGACGACCTGCAAGAAGCTGGATCCGTGTGATATGAAGACAGTACGGAGAATCTCGTGCGCCTTAATTAGGTCGCTGCACGCACGGAACAATCCCTCTCTGTCGACGCTGCCGTCAAAGTACAACATTGTATACTGGACAGACGTTCTCGGCGGCTGGATGGTTGCTCTGATATCCAGAGCCTGGGAATCGGTTACCGGCAACACATTGCAAATGGGCCAGCTTGGGTCCCCAAGCTGTGGTCGCACAATCTCAGAGAGGAACTGCTGAACGTCCACTAGTCTGAGCATCGAAAACGGCTGGTATATATTGACCGTCTCTTGTGAGCGTTGGTCCACCTTCAACACTCTGGCAGCGTCGCCGAGACGCATGTGCCGGAAGATATCAGCCACGGACAAGCTGTGGCCTTGTGCGCGGAGACTCGACACGAGTTTCATTGCAAGAACAGAATCCCCACCGAGCCGGAAGAAATTGTCGTCGACGTCAATCTGCTGCGGGGAGACACGAAGGACTTTGGCCCATGCAGACTGCAGAATAGTCTCTGAAGCTGACAGATGGCTTTGAATTGTAGCCTTGGTCCAGGCTTCCCTCAAACCATCACGAACCTGATTAAGGATTTGTGGAGAAATCTGAGAGGCGATCTGGTTGAGCAAACTGTGGTCAACATGGCTCATCGTAGTGGGCAGTTTGTCTACCACGATGTACGCGGACGGAAACATATACGACGGCAGCGAGTCTCGCATATGTCTATCAAGCTTCTTTAAAGCTGTAGCAAGACTGCGGGGAATCGTGGCGCAAATTGTGGTCTGGGAGGCTTGACCTGACGAGGAGGCTATCTCATGCTTCTCCGGCAGGAGTTCAACACAGTCTTCCTCGCCAGCTGGTTGCTCAATGAACAAAAGCAGCCCCTGGTCGGATGAGAATCGCGCTACAGCAACAGCGGCACGAACTGTCGGCGCAAGATGTCCTGCGAGGTGCCTTTCAATCTCGGTAATATCCACTGCATGCCCCTGAACGGGAACTACATTCTCCTTCCGACCAACAAACACTAAACTGCCGTCTTCTCGCAACTGAACCATGTCGCCGGTTGCTTGCAGTCTGCCAGTTCGTCCGGCACAGGTAGGGCTTCCGGTCACGAGCCAGTCAGGGGCATCAACCGTGTCACCAGAAAGAAGGCCCCCTTCAAGCCACAGCTCGCCGACACAGCCGATGGGCGAGAGGAGGGGAGGGTTTCGCGGGTTGCAAACCCAAGGCACAAGCGCGGGAGGATAACTTGAACCGGGCTTGGTGCTTGCATCTGCACGCAGCCTTGTAGATACTTCGTCCACAGACAAAGGTGGGACCCGATTCCATTCCCAGATCTGGTTCAACTCCGCCTCAGGCAGACACGAGATCTCGTCAACCTTCCGGGAAAGACCTTTACTCAACTGTAAGCAAGCAGTTTCAAGTTGCGCAAGCATCCGTTCCATCTGCCGGATCCCAATCAAGCTACTGTCAAAGCTCGCGCAGACCCGGAAGCCACCCTTGCGAATCCCACAAGCCAGCATCAGCGGGTATGGGTTGAAATGCAGCGCTTCAAGGACCACGTCACCGCGCTCGACGCCGAGTTCGCTGCCATCGTACTCCGGCTCAGGCTGAATAACCAGACCTGTGCCAGTTTCGCAGGCGTGTTGCGCATCTGAGCTGACCTTGCGGATGTTTTGCATGCCCATGTGCTGGTACGGGGTGCGGACGAGGACACTTTGCTGCACAGCGTTGAGGTAGGATTCCACGGTACTCGCCCGGTGAATGCGCACGCGGATGGGGACCGTTGCAATTAATGGCCCAACGATGCTTTCGACGCCAGGCAGCGGGATGTCGCGACCTGTGAGAGTCTCGCCAAACACTATGTCGTCGCTTCCGGTGTATTGGGACGCGACGAGCGCCCAGGCGCCGCGTATTAATGTAGCCATGGTGAAGGGTGACCCCGCACTGGTTTCTAGGGAGACTTGATGCTCGATTAGGGCGTCCAGAGTGGGCATGAAGTCTCTCGATGGTAGGCGCGGGAATTGAGGCCCCACGGCACCTTTCAGCTCCCGTCGCCAGAATTCCTGCACTGCCGCGTCATCCGAGTCGCGCACGTATTTCACAAAGTCTCGCATTTGCGTCTTTACCTCGACTGACTGCCCTTGCAGTGCGTCACTGACTTGTTTGAGGATGATCGGCTCTGACCACCCATCGTAAAGGACGTGGTGAATAGTCCAAACCATATATCGCTTGCCTGTGGTTGAGTCCTCAACGATGGCGTAACGAGCCAGACTCTCTCCCAGATTCATCTTTTTGGTTCGGTCGTTCTCCAGGTACACCGCTAAATTAGAGGCCTGCGTCCAGGAGACGTTTTCTTTGAGTACAACCTGCTGAAGAACAGGTTCCTGCAGCTGGGCCACTCGTGTCCGTAGAATGGGGAGTGCGATGACCACCTCCTCCCATGCCTTCCGCCAGGCGTCAAGGTCGATATGCGACGGGATACATGCAATTCTCTGCGCCACATACGGTTCAATTGATTTAAGCGAGAAAGTGAATAGGGACTCCTGTGTGGGCGTACAGGGGTAGATGTCCTCGATATCCCCTGTGCAGACTCCGCAGACTTCTGCTGCTTCGACGCGGGTCCTGTCCACATTTGACGTGGTCATTGAGAATGCTGGGACTTCCGCTTGCATGTTCACCTCGCAAAGGCGAACGACGCTGGCCATGGCTGAGAGGGTAGGATTGCTAAACATGGTGGTGACGCTGAGGTCAAGACCCTGAGACCGACAAACAGAGACCAGTTTCATGGCCGTGAGGGAGTCTCCACCCAGAGCGAAGAAGTTGTCCTCGAGACGGATAGAGTCAGCTTGGAGCTTCAATGTCTGGCTCCAGGCCTGTCGCAAACGTCTCTCCGAATCACCTAGCTCCCGGGTTGCCGTGTTTGTTCCCCCTTTGTCCAGCTGGCGCAGGTCGACGGCGGCACCAAACTGCCTCAGTTTCTTGCGGTCTGTTTTACCCGAGATCAACGTAGGAATGTGGTTGACAGGGATATAAGCAGTCGGCACCATGTATCGAGGCAACACTTTTGCCACCTCGGCATCGGCTTCTGACAGCGCCCTCCGAAGGTCATCAGGAAGCTCTGCCGCCTGGAGTTCGGTCTGGTCATGTCCTGTTGTGGCCTGTGCTGCAACAAATGCCACCAACGTCGGTTGTCCCCCAGACCCTTGGGGTACAATCACCTCGGCTATCACGGTCGTCTCCGAAGGCAGTCTGGCCCTCAATTGGCTCTCGATCTCTCCAAGCTCAACCCGTTGTCCTCGCAATTTTACCTGGGTATCCTTCCGTCCCACAAAGACAATACCCCCTGACCCATCCGGGTCATATCGTCCCAGATCACCGGTCTTGTATAGACGCCCCCGACGACCGGGGTAACCGTTGTGACCCGCAATCAACCACGAGGGGTTTTCAATAAACGCTGCCGCCGTTTTCTCCGGGTCGTTCAGGTAGCCCTGTCCTACAATGGGACCTTCGACCAGCAACTCTCCTACCGCACCGACGGGTACGAGAGCTTCATGGTCATTAGGGTCGACTATCCAGATGACTGCCCCATTACCGGGGCCAATGGAAATATAGTCTCTGCCCGTTGCCGCGCTACTGTTCACTGTACACCCAATCGTGCATTCGCATGGACCATAGCCGATAATAATCCTGGTGTCCTTACCCCAAAGCGTGACGTCTCTCGCCGAGACAGCCTCTCCTCCGAGACCAAGGCCACTGAGCGAGGATATCACGTCCGTGTCTAGAATACGGGCCACTGAAGGCGTCAGGCCTGCATAGTTGACTTTCATCCGCCGAATTACGCCATTGATGTCGTTGAGGCGGTCTTCGTCGGATGGAATGCAGAGACAGCCGCCGTTGCCCAGGGTCAGAAGCATACTGTCGACGCTGACGTCGAAGGCGTAGGAGGCAAAGTCAAGAACGCGTGAGTTTTCCGTGTAGCCGACGGCCTTGGCTCGGGGAATGGCGCTACTGGTGTAGGTCTCGTGGGAGATTTTGACGCCTTTCGGAGTACCTGTGCTGCCGGACGTAAAGATTATGTACATCAGGGTGGACGAGGAAATCATCGGTAGCGGTACAATGTTTTGGATAGAGGGCAGCCTGCTGAATGCGTTCTCCTCCATGACTAACACTTTGGCATTTGGTATGATCTCCGTCGCCAGCTCGTGCTGGTCCCGAGAGGATACCATCATCTTCGCGCCGACCTGCTGGGCCATGTTCTGCAGTCGCGCAAGCGGCAGCGTCGGGTCCATTAATACAAATGTCGCACCGACTTTCATTACTGCCAGAACCGCGACGATGGTCCATCTGGATTTCTCAAAGCAGACCGGTAAGACGTCATGCAGGTCGACTCCCATATCTTTGAGTGAGCGCGCACTGAACGTGGAGTACTGATCAATCTGGCTGTATGTCAGGCTGCCGTCCCAGGATGCGATTGCTTCTTTATCAGGGAACTCCTGAGCCTGCTCGGAGATCAGCTCGTGCATGCAAAAGTTGTACGTGGGTGGCAGGTCGTGGTTCCAGCGCCATATCTCGTCGAGGTCATATGTCGTCGGTCGAAGGCAGTCTTGGATGGACGCATCGGGATTAGAGATGCATAGTCTGACTGTATCGACGAGAGTCCTGACATATCGCGTCACCGTAAACGGCAACATATTCTCGGAGTGCCATGTCGGACGAATCTGGAGCAACCCATTGTCGAAACAGACTTCCAGGTGAAGAAACCCCTTTGTTGCCACAGTCAGCTAAGCTTCTGCATCAACATCCACGCATCACTCACTTCATCTTTTGCTTCCTCTGAGGTCTGGGAAAGAGAGCTAGTGCTCAAAAGCAGAAACGCTGGAGCCGACTGAGTCGGTTCATCTGCGACAATGTGCCGAGATACCGCTGCAGCAGTCTCCTTGACACTATTGTGTAACCCCGGCAGTACCTCATTTACCGCCAGAGATCTGGGTACAGGCTCCTCGTCTGGAAGCCTATATGCCCACTCGTATCGAATCTCGCCGCCTTCTCGCGTCCGCAGAAGCACAATGAGCCACGAGAGAAGCACGATTTCGTCTCTCATGCCTGTGGAATTAGAGTCCTGGTCCGATGCAAGGCCCGCCACCTCAAATGACTCGACGCCGTAGCCATTCAACTCGGCTGTGATCAAGTCACCGCACTCATTTCTGTCCTGTTTCTGACTGTGAATGTCATCTTGTTCTATCGAACTCATTGTACGGCAGTCCAGCTGTTCTAGTCTTGAATCCTGGCGCGGTATCTTCCTGGGAACAGGAGATGCTTGTGGTGGATGACTAAAATGATGTGACGTACGTTATATAATTCAAAGCCCATAATATTCCCATTATTCCCACCGATAAACGGACGTGGACTCTGTGTGCCTTCTACCGAGATCGCCGTTGTGGTACTCGACGATACCCACGGTATCTTCTATGCCGAGGAAAGGCGTATGTATGCAACTGTGTAAACAAGTGGACTGGACCCAGATTGACCAGGCGATAGCATCTACTAGTTCACTGAGTACGAAAATACTACAAGGCCTACGACGTGTTGGAAGCACAGCTCCAAATGCTTTCGAGTGGTTTCCGGACCAATGGAGCTGAATATTTGGCTTACGTATCATCCTGGCCTTGCAGGACTGAGAAGCGACTTTTATCTGATCACGCTAAAACATTTCTATCATGTAAGACATTGTGAAGAGACCAGGCTTGCTCAATACCTCTGATACCTGACTGTTGTTTGTTTATATTACACTGGAGTGGGTAAGCATACATACAGTGGTGAGGTACTGAAATACCTAATACGCATGGTATATTACAGCCAGGTAATATAACACTAGTACCAATACATACTCTAGGTATATTCATGAAATCATGGTCGACACTCCCTACTCTAGTACCTTTGATTCCAAATGGGCCGTACAAAATGGCGCATTTAGCTGTATTGATTTACCTGTCGGTCCTATCCATTCTCTAACTCTCATGATAACCTGTCAGATCGGTTTCATAACCTAGACGGCCTCCACTGTGGCTTCCGCTTCTCCACAAATGCTCGTACTCCCTCGTGGAAATTCTCGCCTGCCATGAGCTTGGAGTACCACCGGTCAACCAGGGCACTGCTAGCCTCTTCCACACCGGCCATTTCCCACCCGTAATGCAGCCCCTCCATTGTAACACGCACACTGTCCGGACTATTCCTAGAGATGGCGGTTGCAATCTCCACCGCCGTAGCCAACAACCGGTCATGCTCCACCACACGATTCACCAGCCCCCAACGCTCAAGCTGGGATGCGGAAAAGGTCAGCCCAGTCAGGGCTATCTCGGCGGCTCGCTGTTTACCCAGCACCCGGACCAACCGAGGCAGCGAGCCTGCGACAGCGGCGATTCCTCGCTGCACTTCGGGGAGACCGAACGTGGCGTTTTCGCTGGCCACGACGATATCGCAGTTGACTACCATCTCGAATCCGCCACCTAGACAGTATCCGTTGACGGCGGCGATGATTGGTTTGGGCCCTCGGCGGCGAGGGAGACCGGCTAACCCGGGGGCTGTCATTTCGTTGGTGATCCCGCGTGCGTTCAGGTCGTTCCATTCTATGATGGTATTGTGAGCTTGATTTTATTTGACGAAGATGAGAAGATTGTACCCTTGAGGTCAGCGCCCGCACAAAAGGATTCGCCCGTGCCGGTAATAATGGCCACATGTAGAGCAGGCTGGGTATCGAACCATGTCCATAGTTGTTGTATCTCGGCGCTGGTCGCGAGGGATATGCAATTCCGTTTCTCTGGGCGGTTGAGGGTGAGCAGGAGAGTGTGAGGTGTTGGGAATGAGACGAGGCATCCTTGGACTGTTGGGTGTGCTTCGATTGACATTGCTGGCTGATGTCTGCAGAGGAGTACACAGTCTGAGACCGGCAGACTGAGACCTGATTTATGGCGATTTAAGCACTCCTTAACGGTCCTCAATGTAGAATAGCGTATCGTACAGTCGGCCTCACATGAATCAAGTGATTCAAGTCATAACTGGGGCTGAATTTATAATAATATGCCGGATTGTCGGTATCGTCTAGACTGCTGTCTCCACTCTCTACCGCGGTCTTTGGATTATTCCTCGGCCATGTCTCATCTATATGTACCTGTCCTACGTCCTTCGCGCTGGAGAGAATAGTTATCTTACTATCACAGTCTGAATTGACGATGACGACGCAAAGCAGCATTGACGTTCCCCTCCAGGTCAACATGATCGCTGCCGAACCAACATCTGTCAACAAGCGAACATATCCCTGGGTCAAACTTCCTCACCCATATCTCACCAGCTATGTGATTCATGTGGTTTCTGAATCAACGCCCCGGGTGCTTCAGCTGCTGCTACATGACGATCAGGCTGGACAGCCGCTCCCGGGGCCTCTGCACTCGGCCTCGTTGACCTATACAGATATTGCCTATGACGAGACCGCCCAGGAAATCCCAGATAACGACAACAGTCCCTGGGCGCGTAGTCGGAGAGCTCCCAGGACCTCATTCCACTGGACCGGCCAGGAGCCACCGACCCTGGGACAGATCTGGAATGTCATACATGCCCTCTTTCTCACATATCCTCACCACGAGATTGTCCGCTTGGATCTGAATGGATCTCACAAGAATATTATCCGCGAGGAATGCCTGCGCACGGGGCTAGCGGTTTCCTTCCCCTCTCCTCAATTTCCCTTCGGTACTGAAAACAAGCCCTCCGAAACCGACACGCTCATCCTAGTACGCTCCGCATTCTGGCAAGGGGCCGGCTCCCCGGTTGGACCACGTCCCATCTGGGCTGTCGACCAAGGGACTCACGGCCTGCTTCGGCGATCAGGAAGCACCTATCCCCCTCTCGCTCAAATCTACGAGTTCACCATGAAGTTCCCCAGCGAGAGAATCTACACCCGGCACCCTATCCGCCCTCAGAAACCCACCCCGGGCTCGCTAGTCTACAGCCGCTACATTCCACACCTGGACCAGCATTTCTCGCTCATGGCGGTGGACTGGCAAAACGAAGCGCACCTACATGTCTTCCACAAATGGCAGAACGACCCGCGCGTCGCCAAGGGGTGGAACGAGACGGGCGACCTGGAGCACCACCGCGCGTACCTGCGCCAGCTCCACGAAGACAAGCACGTCCTGTGTCTCTTCGGACGATTCGACGAGTTCCCATTCGCTTATTTCGAAGTATATTGGGCCAAGGAGGACCACTACGGAGCACACTACGAGTCCGGCGACTATGATCGCGGCCGGCATTCGCTGGTGGGCGAGGCCAGCGTCCGCGGCGCGTACAGAGTCAACGCGTGGTGGTCGAGTGTGATCCACTATATTTTCCTGGACGAGCCGCGGACGATGTGTGTTGTTGGGGAACCCAAGGCGACGAATACGACTGTTCTCTCGTATGAGAACGCGCATGGCCTGACGGTCCAGAAGTACGTGGATCTGGGCCACAAGCGGGCTGTCCATGTGTATTGTAGCCGCGAGAAATGGTTCCAGCTGTGTCCACTTTTCTGGGATGGGAGGGAAAGACCGCTTGAGAGTTCGGATCGGATGGCGTGGGATGCGAAGCTGTAATTGCCTAGGATTGGTTAGACAACATGTGTATAATTTGTGGAAAGATATTCCAGGCAGAAGTGGAATGTGATAACTTTCAACCACTGCCAGCCACTCTTCCAGGTTTATTTGCAGCTCCGACAGTCTAGAATCTAGACCATACTTATCAATCTAATCAGATATTTTAGCCGGGTCCCAGCCATTCCTGATGGAGCATCCCATTTATGACCATCAGCCCTACAAGCTCACCGAAGTCGCCCGATTCTCATTCGGGCTTCGGACCAGATATCTCTATATAGCAAGGATCAACCGGTCCTGACCCTACCGACGGAAATTACTTTTCCATTTTTCTAACAAGTATCTCGCTTACTTGGCATTTTTAGGCGAACCCACTTGAAACCTTCCCTACACCGTGAGTCTTTTCATGACTCATAGATTACCCCTTTCGTACAGTCACTGGGTCGTAGTGCAAAGTTATCTGATCCGAGGCCAGTGGGCCTCACCGAAATTGTCCGATGAGATACACACCAGACAATAGCGCATAGGACACTGTTTTCTCCTCCTGGTAGCCTGGTAGGTCCTGGCCTCCTTGGTTGGGTACGTAGAGTACTCCATAGGCAGATCAGATACCGAATGGACCTGGCTTGTAATGTCCAATTTCGTTACGGTATGGTAAATTACTCCACACTTATAGCACAATACACTGTGATTTGATGGTGTCACAGTGTGAGATACAGGGATGCTCATCTATTGAACCAGCTCAAGTCACAAGCCTAGGCTAAGATGACGAAGCTCCGATTGATGCTTGGACCTGCCCTTTCTGCTGTTCTTGGCCTGTATCCTGGAAGGCCTCGCACTTTTATGTGCACCTGACATCCAGGTCTTCCAGGACCTAGAGTCCAGTTCATGAAACCAAGATACCCGATGTTTTCGTTTCGTCTGTGGGTCCACTCATAAATTATCTCAATACTACTGCCTCTCATCTTTTGACAAAGCAATGTCTTCGATCTTGACGAGAAGTCTTCAACATGAGAGACTGGCTTGAAATTTTTCTCGGTCTAGCCCGAATCAGGGCTTGTAGCCGAAGAACAATCTAATCAGATCCGCTCGGCTTGTGCCAAGAAATCTAATCAGATCTAGTCCATCTGGGCCCTTTTAGCGAGCCTGCGTACGTAACTTCTTTCAGCTAAAACTCCACTCAGGTCTGTGTATGGCCAATGTAGGAGGTATTTCTCTAAAGGTATCTTACAGCGTGTATCTATTGAGTATGAAGAGGTCCCACTGGTATTGTATGTTAGATTGATAATGGGCCAGCGCCGTGCCATGAGATTGCAAGATGAGACACTGAGACAAATGTAGGACCCGCAGTGCCGATTTCGGACATTATCAGATCGGACGAGGCGCATAACGCCACATGCATTTCTGAATACGCTTTGCTGTCAAGTGCGAGAGGTACAGACTCTTCTCAACCCAGCTTCAATCGCTCTCACGTCCATTGCTACTCAATACACATTCGACATGTACTCGAAATTCTGGCCCAAGGGCGGCCTGCCAGGCATTCTACACCACTACGTATATTACCCTCCGAAGCCCACCACCGCAGATGCAACTAACAACCCGCAATAGACAGAAACCCTCGTCACATTCGAATACACCACAAACACCATCCGCAAACCACACAGTGTCCTCTTCGTCGGCGGTCTCGGAGATGGCCTGGCGACAACATGCTACATGGCCGATCTGGCGCACGCCCTCCAACCAACCGAGTGGTCCCTCTTCACCTTGAGCCTTACCTCCTCCTATCAGTCCTGGGGGCTGGGACACCTCGACCGAGACACCGCCGAGATCGCGCTGTGTCTGAACTACATTAAGGAGTACAAGACGGAGAAATTCGACGGCAGCGGTGGCAAGATCGTCCTCATGGGCCATTCAACGGGCAGCCAGTGCGTCCTGCACTATCTCTCCCGACCGAATCCGCTCACGGGCATTCCCGCCTTTGATCCCTGCCTTGAGCATGTCAAGCGGATACCGCTCGACGGGGCGATCATGCAGGCGCCCGTGTCTGACCGGGAAGCGATCCAGTGGGTTCTTGCCGAGGGGCTGGGAGATAAGACGCCGGCGGATATCCGGCCTGTCTTTGAGAAGTTAACCACGATGGCGAAGGAGGCTGCTCGCGACACGGACGCTGGCACCGATGTTCTCCTGCCGTTGGCGATGACTTCGCTGGTGTACCCTGCTCACACGCCGCTGACTGCACGGCGGTTCCTGAGTCTGACTAGTCCCGAGAGTCCGCTGTCGCCGAGTGAGGATGATCTGTTCAGTTCGGATCTGGGCGATGAGCAGTTGGGGAAGACGTTTGGGATGATTAGAGAGCGGGGTTTGCTGAGGGGAAAACTGATGGTGTCGTTTTCTGGGGCGGACCAGTCGGTTCCTGCCTGGGTTGACAAGGAGAGGTTACTTTCGAGGTGGAGGAAGGCCATGGATCATGATGGGGAAGCTGAGATATGGGATGAAAGCAGTGCTATAATACCCAATGCGTCTCATGCGTTGAGTAATGATGATCAGGCGGAGCCTCGGAAGATCCTTGTGGACAAGGTTCTGGGATATCTTTCCGCGTTAGTGAGGGCTAGTCGATAAATGTTGAAATGTATACAATAGGCAGAAATACAAGACATACAACATGCAAGAATCAGGAATCCCCTGCATCATACACTCCAATCCTTATATTTACTTTCTGGAGGTCCATAGCTCGCGTCCTTTGTGCTGAAGCATACAAGATACATACTTGATTGCGCCCAGATAGGCGCAAGGGACCAGGGCGCAAGTGGCAAAGATCGAGATTCAGCTACGTCTCCCGGTGCATTGCTCAAGCTGAAGATAATGCTCTGTCAGTTTGGGAATGGGACGTAAATGTCGGGGAACAAATTTTCAGCTCAATACAGCTGTACCTTGATTTCAGCAATATCGGATTGAACAATATAGAAGTCTGCAGAAGATTCTAAACCAGCGACATTCAAACTGCCGACCTTATAACTCGAGCAGGACTTCCCACGGCGATACTGTAAGGTGGGATATCCCTCTTGACCACCGAGCCAGCACCGATGGAGGACCCTGATCCAATGGTCACCCCAGCCAGAATAGTCACATTCGCTCCAATCCAGCAATCGTCACCGATAATGACTTCTCTTGTAAATTCCATTCCTCGGTGTGTGCGACGTGCTTCGATTTTGGTCTCATGCTCGCCCGTGATGATGTTTACATTCGGGCCAATCTCCACGTTGTTTCCAATGGTCACCAGTCCGCAGTCCAGGACGGTCAGACTGATTTATAAGCCTTCATTCGAGTATCATTATTAGCAACGGGACTTACTTGAAATTTGCATAAAACCCATCCCCAACGCTGATGTTACAGCCATAGTCCACAAAGAGAGGAGGCTCGATATACATTCCTCTTCCGGCCCGGCCAAACAACTTTCTTAATGTCGCATCTCTCTGCGCAACGGTCTCAGAGAACGGCACATCGGGTTGAGGAGGAGCATTGAACTCCGACATGAGGAAGCGCGCTCTGGTGCGACCCTCTATAAGCTCCGATGCGAGGGGACTATATCTGTACGGCGTCTTAGCAGTGGTTCGGTGTTCTGAGCGCTGCACTTACAGTATTCCCGATATCATCTTCTCGTATTCCTCGCCCCAGCAGACGCCTTGAAGGCTTTTGGCCTTTTCGATGATCTGGTTGTCTTTCTCTGTTTTGGGGATCATTGTGCTCGTGAGATGGCCGTGTATTTCGGGGTCCTGATGGATGTCGTTTTGCGCTGGATTATCACGATTTATATACCCATGTCGCTGTAATTGTTTGCATAGTTGATATAAGTCGTCTGGTGACCTACTCTCATGCTGTGGGATTTACTCCTGCGTTCGGACTACAGTGAGAAGTAGGAGACATGCACCAATAAAATTCCTTCCGGTTGGAGCTAGAATACGAACAGATGAAGCTCATGCTTCATGGCTGGGAAGTCGGCCCTAAATTCCGGAGAGACATAGACACAGCAAGACCATAAAGGGGAATTGCTGCAATGTCATGGTAATGTCCAGTAGTAATTGAATGAATGTGTTATGTGGTCAAGAATGCCGAAGTTTACCCGCAGAGCGAGATATATATGGATCCCAAGATCAAAGTCCGATGAGGCATGTGAGCAGCACTGTGAGTCAAAAGAACTGATGCAAAGTAAGCAAAAAAAGCATATGTGTGATGTAACAGCCACGAGCATCAGAACAAACATTAATTCTCGAATCAACCCGAGTTGTAGGTGTTGACGGTCGTGATGCATGAGCAGTCATGTCTCAGTCATCAGGGAGTTTTCCTTATATATTCAAAAAGTCAGATTATACGCCAAGAAGTCCTCGATGGTCTAACGGTCATGATTTCCGCTTGTCACTCCTAGAGAACGAGCGCGGGAGACCTGGGTTCGACTCCCAGTCGGGGAGATTTTTTTCCCCTTTTCATTTTGTTTACCCCTTTCTCCTCGTCGCCTCCACCTAAACGCTAAAACACAAGGTGACACAAACAAATAAAATTCTTCTTAGTTTTCACACTTCCTTTTTGTTACTTTCACTACCTACACATTTAGGGGTTCTTTTTTCTCTTGTCGCAAGTAAGATGATCAATCATACCAGTAGCTGCAGAACCCATCAGAAAGCAAACAAGATACATCATCGCGTTGTATATTCTTTGATGGGAGAGCGGCACATGGGCTATGTCAATATGGTCACTGAGACCCTGACCTCCACTCCGGCCCTGAGGCTGAATGGCCGACCTAAAATTAGCAGGATCGCAATTTGGGACGGAAGCTAAAGTGGATCAGAGACGGAGATGCCGAGAGCGAATTGCCGTTGGTCCCTGAATGCATGCTTCTCCGTTTCATGGAGGAGTCCTGCTTGAGATGCTGTATGGCCCACGGCTTATGATGCATCAAGACAAGTTCCTTTTTAGGGACTCACCCAGCTGATAATTGGATCAAATCGATGGTCTATCCCGTAGTTTCAGCCTCATGTCCAGTCGTCCTTCGCTTAGTCTAGGTGCCTAGGATCATTAAGTCTAAACTGAGTTTTCAATAGGCCCAGGTCTAGACCGAGAAGCCATTCATATAATGCTAGTCAATTCCCCTGTCCTTCAACATCACACACATTTCTACTTCTGAGGCTACTTCTGTCCCTTTCACAATTCTGTCATTCATTTGAAATAGTCACTCCTTAATGTACTACTCCTTGGCATCCAATCCTAGTCAACCTACTAACCCTGCATCCAGAAAATGAAATTCCTTCCACTCCTTCTAGCGACAACCCTCGCCTCCACTGCCTACGCCCGCACCGACCTGCGCGGTTGCATCTCCTCCGAAACCCAGAACCAATGGAACCAAGCCAGCATGATCTGGTACGTCCCCGGCACAGGCGAAATCTGCGACCTCCCCGACTGCGGCGGCGGCCGCGCCCCGCCCAAGCATGACAATCCGGCTTGTCCGGGTCAGTACACCGGCACGGCAACCTACGAGCCGAGCTATCTCCCTGGGTACGGGCCCGGTGCGGCTGCGTCTACGAGTACGCTTGCTGCGACGGCGAGTGCGTCGACTACGGCGGATGCAATGATAACGTCGAGCGAGGCGACTGCGACGGGGTCAGTGGCCTCGGGTAGTCTGGTGATTACCTCTGCGCCGAGTATGACTGTGAGTGCTACGGCGACGATGGAGACGAGTGCCAAGGCGGGAAACTCGTCCAGTGCGGCTTCGACGAGTTCCACTAGTGTTACTGGGACTGGGAACGGTGCGGGGATGCTCGAGTTGAATGTGATTGGGGCTGTGGCTGCTGCTGCTTTGGCTGTCGCGGCTTTGTAACCATCGCAATTGAAGATGATGGAGTAGATAATGCTTTTAGATTATCAGAAGCATGTCATCAGGATTTGACCAGGTCTACTATTCCGCCCCTGGCCAACTAATGTATAATCCCAACCTTCACAGATCGAATTTAACATCATATCCTTCACGTGATAAAGACAAGATTGTCATATTCAAAAAGAGCACCTCTCCTCAAGGCTCCGTGCCCGAAAACAACATAGCCCTAACCTCGATACTCATCCTCACATAATCCCCGGGCTCCTTGTCCGTAAGAGCAAAGGCTGAATGTGGGACATCTAGAGAATCAGACATATGTCAGTATAGTCCCTCACCTCTACGAAGGACGAAATACATTTCACCGCTCCATCCTTAGAATCATAGCTCTTGAATATGACGACCTCGTCATCCCGTTGCCGGCTCATGTAGTACCACGCCATCCCGGGATCATACAGAGCATACATCATATGCCCGGTATACTTCTCCCGAATAATGTCTGCTTCCAAGAGCTTGGATGGATCGTAACTGCTTCCGTCGCAGACTGCTAGTGGATGATTCTCCACGGGGCCGTTTATCGGACGCCATAGACTGACGGTTTATAGTCAGTCAACTACCATGCTATTCTTGACGCCGGAGCGGAGTCTGACTTTAACATCTGAACTCGACCAGCGAGTAGACGCTCGGCGTATTCTGGCGGGAAAGATGCACGAGTCCGTCTGACGGCTGACGCTTCCGTTTGGTTTGTGTCGCCTGTTAGCAGAAGAAGAGGAAGGGAAGGGAACTGTAACATTATGAACAAAGTCCGCCGCGGGCAATTGCAGACCTCCTGCTTTTGCGCCTTCGAGCTTGACCGGTCCGGTCGAGTCACTGCGTCGGACCTATCCAGGATCAGTAGACTCCGTACAATCTACGTAGTAAATACGGATACGTACACGCCAGTCAAATAGTAAAACATCAGTAACATTCTCGACCTCGGCCCGGAAGACCTTTTCGCAATCCGCAAGATACACCTTCTCAACTTTCTGCGCGTCGGTGAATTCCTCGGGTGTCAGGGGCGGTTGGTGCGTTTTATAGATAAAGCCATTCCGATCCAGATCAAACGAGGACTCGATTCCTCTAGCATCGGTGACTCTTTGCGCTTCGCCGCGCTCGAATATTAGGTTGTGCCCTTGCTGTTTGTCCGAGGAACTGAGTGCCAGCGCGTTACTGAAGGGCCTTGTAGTGCGGTAGATATCCTGCCACTTGAGATAGTTGAATTTCGCCAGCGTATGGGGAGTGGCCTGGGAAGAAGCCATTGTAAGAGGATGTAGTCGAAAGGCTCGTGTAGTGAAATGAGCAAGACCCCTCTTAAGAGTGATCGATAAGTCAATTCTGCTCTTCAGCCACAGATCAGCGCGTGGAAGTCTGCCTGATCGTAAGTGGACACTGAACTGAACTTTATCCTTGCCAGCACATCCCTGCAGATTTCCTGCAGAATGATGGACCAACCAACAGCTGTCTCTTCTTGGATATCATATTAGGTATGCTCCACCGAGGGGTCCAAGAGGTATCTACCAAAACGATATTTAGATCATGAGCACACCACAGATATGCGGAATTGATCGTCCAATGCACACCTCCTGCTACTCACCATGACTGCCCCTGCAATCCAAGATCAAAGTCGCTTCGAGACAACCAAACGCCTCCTGGCCCAGCTCGTGAACGAGGGGTTCGCAGTTATCACCCTATTCCACCAGCAGTTAATCTTTCACAGCGCCAATGGAGACAAGCAGTTGTGGATTAGAGCCAACCGTCGCCATGACACATTGCTCCAGACCGAAGGGACTCGGGTCTTAGCACCTTTACGACCGGAATGCTTGCAACCACCCGTTCTTCTCGGCAAGGGAGACTCGGAGACAGAGGAATTGGAACCGGGCACCATATTCCGTTTTATCTTTTCTTGGTTTACACATACCGCGGACGGAAGCTTTCTGCAGACAATGGCGGACCAGTTGGGCAGTACTGCTGAGATGCAGGGTAAGTGATCCACGCAAGCATAACAAGCAGGCACAGCTAAATAGTACCAGAGAAATGGTTGGAAATGAGCAAATCCAAGCCTTTCCTCTCTCTACATTCTCCGATGATTGCATGGGAGCGTTCGATAGTCTACGGCCATCAAACTCATCCGGTACCTTCCTGCTGCCTGATACATCACTGCGAAGCAGAAGACTAAACAACTACAGTTCCACCGGTCATGCTGGGCTATTCCACCCCTGAAACCCGTCCTCCCAGAACACATCCCCGAGATGATCGCACCGTCGCTCTCGTTCGTTTCAATCCCCCGCACCGACATGCGAGTGACCGGCCCATTCGAGACAACTCTCGCACCACTCCTCAGAAGCTAGAGATCCCCCAGCCAAGAGACGAAAATACGCTCATCATCCCCTGCCTAACACGCCAAATCCCTGCCATCCTCCACCACTTCGAAAACGCGACTATCATCGCAGAATGAGCGTCCATCGCCGACGCCCAGGCTTCAATGCGGACTATTACCCTGCGCCCGGAGCTCGAGTTCAAGTACCACCTGAAGCTCGCGCTCGCGTGCCAGATCACCTCTGCGGTTCGGACGGTAACACCCTGGACGACGGGACAGGGAGGCGCGATATCGGATTTACTCGAGAAGACCCTCCCGGCGGATCTGTGGGTGTTTAAAGAGATGGCAGCCGTTACAGGTCGTCAGGAGGATTTCCATGCCGCGAAGCATCTGAGCTGTGTGCTTCGGGAGGATCTCGAGCCAAGAGCCCGGATGAATAACGAGACGTTGGTCGTTGCAGCAGCGCTGATGGAGCGGCATCCGGAGGATGGCAAGACGTATCCGGAGAGGTTATTTAACCTCGACACCGTCGAGAAGAGGAAGAAGTGGTTTCGGACGTAAGTGCCTTATCCTATGCATATGCTGTGCATTAACTAATCTCGCGGAAGCTACCTAAATGCTCTATTCAGAGCTATGCTCCACCCTCTAGTCCACCACGGCATCGCGCTCGAAGCGCACGCCCAAAACACCGTCGTCCGTCTCTGCACCGCAACCGGCAGAATAAAAGGGTTCGCCATCCGCGACTTTGGCGGCGTCCATTTTCACAAACCCACTCTCCGAGAGCAGGGCTTCCCGCTGGACTGGGAGATCCCTGGTAGTCTCACCTTAAACGATGACTTGACCTCGGTGTGGAACCTTGCCAGCCACACGCTGCTCCAGTGCCATGCGCCTAGTCTTCTGTACGGGTTGAGGCTGGAGACGCATGGAGGGTGGGCGGTTGTGAAGGAGGAGTTGGAGAGTGTCTTGGAGGGGTTTGGCGGCGATGTAGCGAGGGGGTTGTTGGAGTATTTTTGCGAAGGGACGATGGTTATGAAGTCGTTTCCGAGGATGCTTATGGAGGGGATGTATCGTGAGGTGAGCTTCTCCTTTGCTTTTGTAGGTGCTGATGGGCTAATGATCGGGCTGGAAAGAATATTGAGCTTAGGGTTCCTAATCCGCTTGTTTTATTGTCACCATAGAGCTTTCAAGCCTGTGGATACGCTCTTATGTAGGTCTTTGTATAGCTAGAAATATATATGAAGACAACACTAAAGGTTCTTATCATCCCGGAGTATTGACATACTCTAGTATTGGCAAGGCATACTTAGGATAAGGGTATATAATGCTCTTGATTATTTCGTCTAATCAATCCGAGAGAGGGTATCTAATCTTTGGACGAAAAGTTGGTGATAAATGCGACCTGCACAGCTGCAAAACTGTATGTTCGTTCAGCAGTGTTCATGCAATACTGAAAATATACTCACGCAACTGACGCTGCAAAAATCTCGACTCGTCTAGCCCTCGTCACGAGTCCCACAAGCATGGAGAACAGCATATTATACACGATAATCACCACTAATCTGGCTGCCATGCTATTCAGAACATATAGAACCAGCATCGAGCTCGCCGGAAACACGGACGAGAACACTGTACTGACGATTCTTGTCCCGCGAATGATTTGGTCGTCATCGTAGTAAACAGTGCCAGTTTCGAGATCATTGGGCTAGGCAAGCTTTAGCTCCTCGTCTTGTGAAAGAACTGGTAGGTTTACTTTGATGCGCTCCCCGAATAGCCGGTCAAACCAGGGTATGACAACCCTAAACAACCACCGGGTCAGATGGTCCACATTCTCATATCGTCCCGACAGCGCGATGACATCCTTTTCGTCGTTCCACTGATCCTGTTCGAGCGCAGTGGAGCAAACATAATTCCCCCCCTTTTTTGAGCTCAGCCACTTTTTGAATGTTTCGAGATCTTGAGAATGCGGAGCATGGAATTGCAAGAGTTGAGCTTGCTGGATCAATGCATTATCTGGAGCTGACCGTCAGTTCTGATCTCTCAGGCAGTATAATGGCTATTGGACGGACTGTACTCGTTCAGCAACCTCCTTAGTTCAAGAAACCTCGCCCATTGAAGCGAAGGTGTGTTCTTCAGGTACCAAACAGAGGTAGAGAATCTCTGGACCTTTGCGTCGTCAGACTCTTGGTCCTCGTCGATAATTTCCCGGAGATCCTCTGCGACGGTGATGATTTCCGCTTGCAGGTATAAAAGGTTCTTTGCGTTGAGTTTGCCAAAGCGACGGTATATGGATAGTCCTCGGTCGGAGGCGATCCATGCGGCGAGTTTGTCATAGCCCTCTGTTTTGCTCGGTCCGCTAGTTGATTCTTGATTGCCGTTGGGAGCATGATCCATCTTGGCTGATCTACTGTTTCTAGTGTATACATTAGTAGAGCCACAACCGTAATTGTGCCTCATTCTGATGAAGGGACAAGGCACTCTTATACTTCCAGAGGATTCAGCCCCAGGTTTTTAGATATGAGCCGATTTAAAGCCATATGTATCTACGCCTGAGCCCCAAGTGTTGCGCCTCTTTCCCTATGAGTGATTGCAAGGCTGTGAGGCGGCCGGCCAACGCAGGCACAGTAGCAAGATGACTTGGCGGGGTATGAGTGGACGATATGCAGGTGAATCACAGCCTACACATTGGTGAAAAACAATAGGTTACCATTGGAGGCCTAAACGAGCCCAGCAAGCTCGTTCCGGGATAAGAGACGTTTTCCTTGAACGAGAGCATCGCGACCATTCTCTTCACATATTGAGCGTAGACTTATTGCTCACAAACTACACCTGACTCCTTTCTTTCCTCCCTAGAAAGCCTTAGCTGACTGATTGACGTTCGCCCCAGCACCAGATCATACCGTCTGTCTCTGACTACATGGAACCTCGTATTGTGCACCCTCCGGCACCTGTATATCTGCCACCTGGTCTGTATGACCCCCGTTGATTTCACAGTGCGTCCATCAGGAAGCCGTATCTCAGCTCCATAGCCCTTCTCCACTGGTGTACCAAGTAGTTGTGCGATATCCTCTGATATGATATCGGTTTCAACGGTAGCATCGAGCAATAGACGGCGGTAGAATCTTTCGTCGTTCGGTGTGAAAAGCACTGCGTCATATATGATAGGTGCGTGGAAGAGCTGGCCGCGTTCTTGATTAAAGGCGTTCTGGATATCGTATTCGAGCTGTCGTGTGTGTGCATGTATATTCCATTCTATATCTCGGTTCTGGCTTTCGAAGGGTTCGTATGAAGGAGGCGCGTGTGTCGTCCAAGTCTGCGTCTCTGCACATCCTGAAGAACAGCCTTTGCTACGGCGAGTTTGATCAGCGTCGCTCCGATCACATGCGACAATGATCTTTCGAATTGTATTCCTGAGAATTCGGAAATGTGGCATTTTGGAAGCCTAACACTTGTCAGGCGCTCAATTGATCAGTGTGCTTGTCCTCAAGGAAACCGTCACCTTTTCAGTTCCAGTAGTCAAACTATGCATATGTCTCCTGTAGGTCCTAGTGGTGCCATCCCTATGTTCCCGTGTTTCAATTGTTGGCCACATCGCGAACGGCTCCCTGTGTTGGCTCAACCTCAATTCTTGAGAGAACAGCTCTTATGCATTTGTCGAGCTTTTGTTGTTTGGATAGTAAAGCCTCTTTATTTCTCCTGCTCACCAGGCAACGCCAAAAATATTGAAGACCACGATGTCAGATAGTGAAAATGAGGTGGGGCTTATCTGAGGCTCAATCTGAGGCTACTGAAAAGATGATAATATAAGAATAGGCAGCCTTGCGGATACCTCGGAGGTGTGGGTGAGAGGGGCCATATGACAGGCCAACGTCACTTATCTGGGCGGCTAGGTATAAGACATGATTTGAACGTGACTGGTGACATATTATTTGTTTGCTGACTATTGGTGTGACAGCGTGATGGACAAGGCTGAATGAAAGCAACGTAATTGTGGCTTACAGCGTGATTGGTCTATAAGAAATTTGTATCTCGCCGGCTGACGGCCTGATGCAAGGCTGAAAGAAATGCGTTCATGCATGAGATTACTAGACAAACATTTCCTTCGCTGCCATTGCATTGATCGCTTTCCTAGCCTTAGTGCTAGATACATCCGTCTCAGAAGCCTACAAATGTACCATTTTAAGACAGCCGAGAATCCCCGAGATAACAAAAGCAAATTATGTAGCCACTATTCCCACGAAACAGCTAGACGCAAGGTGTCTGACGGAAAGTCTCTGTCCCAATATGTTTGAATTGGGATACCTCATGTATCCAGAGTTAGAAGACACCAAGTTTCAATAATCAGCCTTAAGCTTCATCTCGAGCCCTTCGAGATCCTCTCTCTTTCTCGCGCATTTCTCTCTTGGTTTGCTCTCCTCATCTCCTCGTCACCCTGCTGCCCCCGCGCAATCATCTCTCGCCGGTTTCGTTCTTCTTCCTGCCTTGTCCGCTCGTCTGCATGATACTGTAACTTTAGTCTGATGCTATAAACCTAGAGAAGAAGAACTGACCTTTCACATGATCTCGATAATAGGTCGGAGCAGCACGGTAGCCGTTTGACCCCTTATTCTCAAACCTTTCCCTCCACTTTCTTCCCAATATAACGTCGTAGGAGCCAGAGGGCTCTAGCCTCTCCTCATTGGAAACAAAAAACCAGTCTTTCTCTGTACCTGCGGCGCCACTTTTGCTGATCACTAACTCGACCTGCTCAGTCGCGGTGTGCAAGTTTCCATTGGAGTCTGCGATCTGCTGTCCCGGTTGGAGAGGGAATGAGGGAAGGTGAAATCTCGAAAGGATCTTTCGGCATCGCTGTGATATAATGTTTTCGTCGAGACCATAGTCAATAATGGCCCGAAGGGGAGGCTCCTCTTCTGTTTGAAAAATCGCTTTGATGTAGTGAATAGTTGGATTTGACCCTGTCTGAAAGACCCATAGTCAGTTAGACTTTTCTCTAGAACCAACGCTGCTTAATTTGTAATTACTATTGAAGAGGTCTGTACATACCATGGCTAGTACTCAATCGACAGCAGCAGGCCTGATGGCAATGAGCGAAGGTTGCACCTCCATGACTCCGTAGATGACCTTCGCGGCGCTATAAATCCCAAGCGCCCAGAGGATAATTGCCTTGAGCCTCAGGGAGCTGTATAGAAGCCCAATATCTGTAGATATGCATCTATATTGCTTTCCGTGTCCTCGTGGATGGTCGTATCTGCGATCTACATCCTCGACAAGGCTGGAGCGGGGTTGTCAACTGATGATTTCCCCAGCAAACAGATAAAGATAAAGATCCATGGTCGAATCGATTGGCCCCAACCAAGTTTCCGGATCTCGGATTCGATATTAGTGGTGGACACTCCACCGGAGTGATGGGTTGGGTATGCACAAAGGGAAATGAACGGATCGAAGTCGGGAACTTGGGGTGGGAAGCGCCAATCAGGCTACAATCCACAGCTGCCTCTGACATGAAATAGTGCATATATTCCAGTTCTTTATGTTTGCTACAATAAACAAGGGACTCTGGCCTGACAACAAAGCAATATACACAGACTCCGTCTATCCGAACAACGCCGAGACCGGATTACGCGCGAGCGCAAGCACTTCGTATATCCCAACCCCGTCTCTTGTCCTTCTACCTGTACACCATCCTCTCTTATCATCCAGAGCTGTTCGCTGACCCTTAATCTGTCAGAACTCTAGACAGGCGAAACGACAAGTCACTGCGGAATGTGAGAAGATCTTCCCTCGAAATCGTCTCGGATCCAATGAGCAGGTCAAAACACTCCATGTCAATCACCAGAAAGTCGTCCACATAGGTTTGAGGACCATGAAGGAGGTGCCAGTTGACGTTGCGAGCCATTCCCCGCACAGATAGGGGTGCAGAGTCCAAAGGGAAGACGACGGAGGTGCAGGGTTCCAGATGCAGCTGTCGCCCATCCACGAGCCTATCCCACACCCGAGACGACATGAGGTTACACTGACACTGCGTGTCGAGTGATGCATGCATATACTGCCTTCTGCTAAGGTGGTCACTGTGAAGACGAGCTCCGACAGCGTACGTGAACCGCGGTCGATGTCGGGGTGTCGCATGGGACAAAGAGAACGAGGCACTGAATGATTGAGGGTGGGAAGACTCAACCCTGCTGTCTTGGGGGGTCTCAGAGGACGATACGACGGGAGATCCAGCTGGTCGATCATGCTTCGGCGGATTGCATCTCTCACAACCGGGTCGATTTTTTGAGGTCCGTTGGAATCGTTGTCTAAGGCGATGGACGGCATTCCGAATCGACTGGGATAAGTTCCTGAAAGCAGAGCCAGAGAGCGAGCCGAGGGACCATTCGCGAAAGGACTCTGGACTTGATTGATCTGGTTGCGGGTTAATACCTTGGTCACTGCCATGAAAAGTCGTCTGGCTCCTACTCAACGGCACTTACTCTTCATCAATCAAGATGCGGTTCTATATGGTTAATGTCATACTATACGCACTTTGACTAGATGAAACTAGAAGCGAAAGGGTTCTGCGCTGTTGGTAGGGAAGTCATAGAACAGACTGAGAGTAGAAGAAAAGATGAGCAAGTCCGGTACCTCAAGAATTCAATGAAGGAAGAAGAGCTCAGAGATCAGATAGACTAGTTGACGTAGTAGACTAGACACATACCGGGGCGGTGACAACCCGATATTGGAGTCCTGGACACGGGGTGTTCCACTCTTCCTCCGATCTCTCGTACAGGTACGTAGGCCCAGGCGGACTAAACCACGTGATGAGTGAGGAACTGACGATGGAGATGACAAAGACAGAGACGACTGCGATGATAGAACTGACTACGATGATAGGAACGACTGAGACGATAGAAACAGGATGCTCGACAATCAATGCTACCCACCACCGCCACGACTCAGCCACAACTGTCAACCTCTACTCTGTAGTATAGTGGAGGTGCGCGGGCGCAGCAGCGGCAGCACATCGCCCAAACTCTCGCCCTCTTTTCTCTGCTGCCGAGCGAGAGTGGCTGAGCGAAATAAATCTACAATGTCTGTGATGACAGGTCAATTCCTAAGTAGCTTGCCCACTCTTGAGAAGGAGCTCGAGCATGAAATGAATAGTGTTTAGAGTGTTGCTTATGCGGATGAAGGATTGACTCGCATGCGGTACGGAAGTACCGAAGAAGTCTGTTCAATTTCCAGAGCATAATAGAAAAGACACTCAGGGCGGATTAAGTTCAGGGCGAGCTGCGACGTGGACTTCCTAAGTCCTATGGGATGATGGAGAAATTATCCCCATCAGGCTTTCGTGCAATGCTGCAGGACCATTTCGCTGGCGTAGATGGTACCTAGGTACCGTACGGACGGTAGGGTATCCACTACTCCGTACTTATGTGGCTATGTCTGTATATTGCATAGCCCGGGGCCCGGGCAATCATAATTGCCCAAGGAGGCTTCACCCCTGATGCCTGATCAAGGCACTGGCAGGTGGTATCCATATAGACGTATGACATCCTACTTACACGCAGAAGCAAATGTAGGAAAGAGCAGATAGTAAATGCTACATATGGACATGCAGGTACTATTTCGTCACCCTGCATGATCTTTTAGCAGGCTGACCGCTGAACCAGAGTCGCAGAGTTCTAACGCCAGCAGAATGTCGGCAATGCTGTGCCCCTGAAAGGCTGGCTCTTAGAATTGCCTTTGGTCTAGATCAATCTGTCCATCACAGCCACACATGCAGTAGCATGTGTGGCTATCGAAGACTATCCTCGAATGCCAATCGTTGGCCGTATAATCAATGGCTCTCTCAAAATGGCAATCTTTTTACTCTGCTTTATTACTTTCATTTATTCTATTTATTCCTCTTTTTTCTTTTATATATCAATGATGATTCAATAACTTTGATGACCTGCGGTGGCATTGTCCTGGGTTCAAACTTCTGTGATTCTGTCGCCAAATGCGAGCCTCAGGTGTTGCCTGGGGGCTAGGGCTTCTTCCCGGTTCAGTTCAGCAAGGTCTCGGAAAGGGTTGACAAGATGTTAGGGCAGAGTTAAGACCTGGATGAGCTTTTAAGCTGCTTCTAGAATATAGTAATCCAGAATTGAAGAATTAAATCCTTCGGGATTCAGACCTTATTAACTGTTTCTTGGCACAGACCTTAGTGACTGCAGCCTGGCTTCTTCTGGCTACCCAGCTTGGTAAGAATATATTTCCTACGAACACCCATGAAACAGACAACACAACGATGCAATCTGAAAAATTTCTACTAGCGTCCATGTACATCAGCATCGTAACGTAGTTTTCGACGCGCCTTTGTGAGCCGTGTCAATTGGAAAGCTTCGGTGTTCTTGGGACACTACTTTGAGCGTTACCCCAGATCTGACACACTCCAACGGCGGAGATTATGCAGGAGTTCGTTGTCTATTGACATCATGCATTGCTGGACGAACATCTGACTATAGTAAGGCGCGTCAACAGAGACAAAGAGAGCCAGTCACATTCTGCGCTCAGAATGACGAAGACAATAGTACTCAAATTTTCCATTGAGTCTAAAGCTTCCAAGAACCCTTCCTTTGGATGCAGGAATCAGACGCTACCTGCAACTAGCATAGCACTTTAACCTTTAGATGGTGGCCATCAATCGATGCCTGATTTATTTCTGCCACTTCAACAGGCCATCGTCCACCTCATCGCTTATGTCTCAGAGATGTTCACGGCCGAGGACTGGTGTAGTGTCACGCCCAATTCTTCTGGTGACAACCGCATGTTCAAAATAGCACGTAACCGCACCTTCCGGTAAGCGAGTAAAATCTAATATTGTTGTTTTGGTAGGACTCTGCGTAAAAGCCTTTTGGCGTATATCCCAAGACGGCCGATGTGTCCTCCGAACCCCACGCGACATCCACGAAGACGAGCTGCGCCGTGGAAGTGCGACATTCCTGCAGGTACGCGTGACGCAGGCGCATGCTCCATTCCCTTGCAGCTTGTAACCTCGTTATCTGGTCCACTCGATATCGCTAAATGCTCGGTTTATCGCCAAAGAAGAAATGGGGCTGTCGAACTGGCTCCCCTGGAACACGAGGAGTTCTTATGGGCGGCGTGCTGTCGCTCGACGAGGCGTAGGCAGAGCGCTTCACTTATGGCTGGAGTGACGAGCGGAGCATGTTCGGATAATGAGCCTTTTGATGGAGGATGAATGGTACCGTATTTACACAAGCTGTTGCTGATGGATTTGATGGTTCTTCTGCTTCAGCCGGCGGCGGCCATTTTCTTGGTGGTGAGATTTGTGTGATGGAGGATCGTGTCACGGATGAGCGCTCGCTGGGACGGTTGGAGGTTTGGAGCCATTGTCGTGGATCTCAGTCTTCTGGAGATTGAGCTAAACGAAGTGGAAGTGGTGATGTGATGGTGTGGGATGCTTAATGTATGTGTATTGATTCCAGCAAGCGATGGATCCTTTGTCGCTCCGCTCCAGCCCAGCCGCTTCATCGACAACTCGCTCTTACTCGTTGCGGCCAAGAAGACAAAAGTACGAAATCAACTCAAGTCTGTCAAACGAAGATCATTAACTTCTATCCTATATACAATCATCTCGACAGGTCAAGATCGAACCGATGCCAGAACATCACCCACAGACGCCTCCGCATTCTCCATCACCTTCGCCAACATCTTGTCAATCACCCGTGTCTCATGCTGTACTTGTTCCTTTCCATAAATGTTCTTGTCAAAGGCAAAATTTCGCTTATACTCATTCACATCTGGTGTCTTGACAACCTCAAAGACCACCGCGTATGGCTGCGGCATCGTCACCTCGGACTTGGCCATGACCACCGAACTTCTGATACTGCTTCCCAGTCGCGGTAGCCGGCTCAAACGGCTGGAAGAGGAAGAGTGTCTTGTTCGAGAATCCCTCACGCGTCGTTGCGCAGGCCTCGTGAATCTCGTCCATACCCACTGTACTATTCTCCGTGTACTGCCAGAATTCATCCTGCGTTTGGCGAAGGAATTCCGACACAGGCATTGATGGGTCAATTTTCGACCGCACGGGCAGGAGGTTCTCACAGGTGCCGTTGATGGTTTGAGGGTCGGGTAGATCGATGTTCCGACCTGTGTAGAGGTAGTCGAAGGCGACGTCGCGGTGGTTGCTGCGCAGCGCCAGCCTGAGCTGGAAGATGGACTGGAAGATGATGGAGACAGTGGCACCGGTGGTCTTCGCGAACGCGTCAAACTCAAGGTTGATGGTTTGTACATGCACGGAGTTGATGCGTGGTTCGGTGGTACTGCTGCTGGGGAATTCGAAGGCAATAGGCCGCTTGTCTGGTTGCTTTCAGAACGACAGCGCGCGCGACTTGTCAATCTGCCAGATGTGGAATGCAAAGGCTTTGAAGGGAGTGAAGCGTTCCAGGGGAAGATTGTGTTGGTAGGCCTCGAAGTGCTCGGCAAATATGCGGAGGAGCGTTCCGTCGTACAGGCCATGGTCGAGCTTGGTGACAATCTCTGTCTCTCCCGTCGACAATTGGAGAATGGCGTAGCGGATAAACGGCCTGACAAACACGAAGCGGTGGTGGTCAAGGGTCTTGATGATTTGGTTTCTCTGCTCGTCGCTGACGTTTTCGTAGATCTCGACCACGGGGTTGGCGTCGCGGACAACGACACCATACCACTTTCCGTGGCAGCGAGTAAAGGTCGTGCGCAGGATTTCATTCGTCGTTGTCAGCTGCCGAACCAGATCAATCCATTGTTCTGGTTCGAAGTTCTTGCCGACCTATCGGACTGTCATCAGACTCCACAACGCCTCGGGATGCGTACCTTGGGTCAGGAACTCGGCCTGTCCCGGAGGGCAAGGATAGATGTACTCATAGTCAGCCGGCTGCAGACCAGCGACAGCGATAGCAGCATCAGCCTCCGAGGGAGGAGTGAAAGTCTGCTGTTGAATTTCCTGTGCGTTGTCGGACTCGCCCTTCAGCTGGTCGGCCATTGCCCCAAGGCCAGGGTACTTGAGAACATCTCGCACGGAAATCTTGAACTCCTTGCGTCTGAGCGAGCTCACGAGATTGATGGCGGCAATGGAATCGCCGCTGAGGCTGAGGAAGTCGGCTTCCAAACCGAATTGATCGTCGGCAAACTGCAGGGTTTCGATCCATCCTTGTTGCAGTACCTTTTGTGTCTCAGACACCAGAGGCATAACCGCACCCTTTGACTGCGCTTTGCCAATCTTGTCAAATGAGGATTTGGCCAGTTCGCCCTGAGTCAGCGACTGAACCATCGCCTTGAGCTGTTTGCGGTTGGCCTTGCCGGAGGGTAGTCTGGGCAGCGACGATAGAGGAACAATTGCATTTGGAATCATGTAAGGAGTCAGTCCAGTGAGCTTCGCTCGGGCACGCTGCACGTTCTCAGCAAAACCTTCCAGTGGAACAATCTCGCCCGGTTTCTCCGTAGCAGCGCCATCGAACACGGCGACCGCTGACAAGATGCGCGGTGCTATTCTGCTTCCAGACGGTTCGTCGCTGGTCCCGTCTTTGACAATGGGTACCTCAAGACCATGATAGCCTTGGGTTCATTTCTGGTCGTTTTCGGTCTGATGATGACTTCCGTGTCAAGCCAGTACTACCAAGTCTTCCTGGCTCATGGAGTTGCGGTTGGAATCGGTTGTGCGTTTCTGTTCCTGCCTAGTGTCGCCATCGTGGCCACTTACTTTACCACCCGGCGGGCACTGGCGACGGGCATCACGGCGTCGGGAGGAAATATCGGTATGTCCTCGTCGTGCTATTTTATGAATGTAAACGGTACTGACCATGTAGGCTCCGTGATATACCCCATCATCTTCCGCAGACTCATCGACCGACTCGGCTTCGGCTGGACGACCCGTATCATCGCCTTCATCGCCCTAGGCGGACTGTGCAGCTCCCTGGCCGTCATCCGCATGCCTCTGCCACCCCCCAAGCAAACCAGATCCCTCCTCGACCTTTCCGCCTTCAAGGAAGCCCCGTTCCTGATCTTCAGCTTCGGTCTGTTCTGCGTCTTCGTCGGCCTCTACTTCCCTTTCTTCTACCTCTCCACCTACATGTCCACTGTCCTCCACTCATCCGACAAGCTAGGCTTCTACATCATCGCCATCCTCAACGCCACCTCCGTCTTCGGGCGTAACACCCCAGGCCTGGTAGCAGACCGGATCGGCTCCCTCAACACCATCATCCCCATGAGTCTGATCGCAGCGATCCTCGCGTACGCCTGGATTGGGATCAAGAACATCGCGGGGACGATCGTGTTCGCGTGTCTATATGGATTTGCCTCTATGGCAATTGTCTCGTTGCCGCCGACGATTGTGGCCCGGCTGAGTCCGAATATGAGTATTGTGGGCACGAGAATGGGCATGTGCTTTACGTTTGCGGGGTTGGGGCTGTTGATTGGGAACCCGATTGCCGGGGCGCTGTTGGATCTGGAGGAGAAGGTGTTCTGGAAGGCGGAGCTGTTCAGTGCGGTTATGGTCACGGCGGGAGCGGCGGCTTTTATTTGGGTTAGGATGTTGAAGTGGAGGGATGGGGAGAGGGGGAAGTATTAGTTTGTTCAAAATGGGTAAGTGGTAGCGCCGTAGCGGATGTGGTAGAAGGTGGTTGGAAGCTGCTTTGCTCTCCAGACTCTTCTACATTACTCAGTCATGAAAGGTTGTTGTCTACAGCACTCGGTTGATGCTAAGATGCTCTTAATTTATCCTACATACTTGGCTGTTAGATAATGATAGACTAATTGGAATGTCGTTACTTTTTATACTTCAGAAACCGGTGTATATATATATCTTCTCCGCTCCACATTGATCAATGATTTGCTGCAGGACAGCCGAACCACCAGGACACCAGGTTGGCCAGTATTATGAGAAACAACCAGACTAGGCTCTATCATAAGATGCCTCAAAAAACAAACTTAATTCAGATCTCTTCTGATGAGACTACAGACAGACAGCATGGGATGGGGTTAGGGTTCACTGACCACGTGGCCAGATACTGCTGCTTGCCACCGCTCTCCGGACAAGACAATAGGCTGCCTCATTCGCTCAGCTGAACTTATCCCTGTCCAAGATTTTCTTCTGTATTTTGTATTTTCATCTATATCGCAAATCGGACAGTATTTGGTCAACATGGCAAGTACATTGCCCATGAGAGGTCGTCGAACACACCGCAAATCACGGCATGGCTGCCAGCAGTGCAAGGCCAGGAAGATCAAAGTATCATAATTCCAACTCTTCATAGTACCAACTAATTCGGCATGCAGTGTGATGAAGCCAAGCCAACCTGTAGAAATTGCAGCAAACACGCTGTAGACTGCACATATTCGCTCCCAAGCAGAGGAAGTCCCGTCTCACAGTCTCAAGGGACATCCCCGCAGGCCTCGAACCCGAGCAGCTGCGCATCTTCAGACCTAGCAGTGCACGATCTCGAGCTCCTGCATCATTTCTCTACCTCCACTGCCTACACATTCTCTCGACATCCAGCGCTGCAAACCTTCTGGCGAATCGATGCGCCACAGATCGGATTCGGCGCCCAGTATACGCTGCGCGCGATGCTAGCCATATCCGCCCTCCATATGGCTTACCTACGACCAACACAAAAGCAATTCTACGTGTCTCAGGCAGAGCACCACCACAATGTGGCGCTGCAGTTTGTGACCTCGAACATGACACAACTAATGAACGAAAATAGCTCAGCCGTCTTCCTGTTCTCCATCCTCACTAGCTTTTTCTCCTGCGCCAAGCCCCGGAAACTCGACGACCTGCTTCTCTTCCAGCAGGGGAGAATCTCTGAGTGGCTCGTCCTCTTCCGCGGAACGGGGACAATAGTCGAGTATGCGCAAGAGGAACTCCTCTCGGGACCACTGGCAGCGTTGCTGAGTATTCGGGGGCGCCGATCCGCGTATCGCAATACCCTGCCAACCCAGGGACAAGCGTTCATGGACGACTTGGAGGAGTTGGTTCGGGAAGAGATCAAAGAGCAGCACGAGTTGCAGATTTACCTGGGGGCAATGGAGGAAATGAGGGTGTCGTTTGCGCTGTGGCTGGATGCTGGGGACTGGGAGACGGGGGATGTCTTTGTCTGGCTGCTGCGGGTGTCAGAGGAGTTTCTTACTCGGCTCCGGGAACAGCGATATGTGGCGCTGGTGATATTTGGGTACTTCTGTCCCTTGCTCGAGCGGTTGGAGTGGATGTGGTGGTTGGAGGGATGGAGTGTGCATTTGCTTTCTCGGATCCATGGGTTGCTGGACCAGGAGCATCGCACTTGGATCCAGTGGCCGATGGAACAGCTTGGGTGGCGGCCTTGATATATCCCTTTGCCTATTGCTACTGTTTGTTCATGCGGTATTACCCTACCTAGTTCATAGGCTTGTATATATTAGTTTAATACCAAGGCAATTTCAGACCCACTTCCGACTGGTTCACCTTGAGTCGTAGTAAAGACGGGAGCTTCTACATTTACTGCGACTATCCAATAAAAGACAAACCCAAATGACATAAACATCAAAACACGACGATATAAAACCAGTCCCATCACATCTACACCCTTCTCTCCGCATACCTACCCTGAGCCCCCAGCATCTCACATTCCAGCAGCCCACCTTTCACCCTACCCAGAACACCAGCAGGATGAACAACATTCATCACAACCATCAGGACAAACATCAACCCCGCGTCAAGGACATACATAAAGATCTCATGACTAATTAGATATCCATCGAATCCCTGCGCAAACTCCACCATCCTAAACGCGCTCCGGATGAGGATCAGTCCGCTGACCAGGTACAGCACCCAGAGCAGACCCTTCCAGCTCCGCGTCCAAGGCACTCTCCCAGAGTTCACAACAGAACCCGCCTCCTGCGAATTGGAGAATCGAAAGTGGAAAACGCAAGCGACCAAAACAAAAACACCGAAGAAGAGGAGCTGAACAGCAAGACCAGCAATGATGATGTACGAGCCGATGTCTTGGGAGTTTGCGGAGCCGGCGGACATGACTCCCCCGCCTGTGCCTGTCAGGAAACCGCATTTGGAACAGAGGGTAGGAAAGGGTACTAACCAGCCCCTTGCAAGATAAATGAGACAATATCCCCCGCAACAAAAGTCTTGGTCATCCATTTCACAGGGACTGGACTTAGTCGCTCTGCCTGGAGGGATTTGATCACTCGACCAAGGAGCATGTAGATCGATGCAGCGTATAGCGTCGGTGCCAGCAGAACCAGAAGGGTTTGGATGGCGTAGAGCGTGGTGGAAGACTCAAAGAAGTGTGATGTTGCGCGGCATCCGTAGCCGATGACTTGGACTGCATAACAATCAGCCGGCGTACGGCGTGGAACTACGACAGGACTTACAGAATCCACCCACGATGAATGGGTTCATATACTTCGACCCGGACTTGACACGCTGATATACATGCGCCAGTGTCGTTATGTTGAACAAGACCGAAAAGACAATTGCTGCGGCCAGAGAGGGCTCGTAGTGATAAAGGACGAAATCGTGGGTGGATGACATGTTGTCTGTTTTGCAAAGATGGGTTCTGAAGTTGTGCTGGAGGATAATGCGTCATCGAGCTACGAGATGTTTATATACGAATTTCCTATCAATTATGTGCAATATACAGCACGATATGCGAACGATTTTAATCTCGCATTCGTACTCGGGTACCAAAGGTATTCCCAACATAGAAATGCATGAGCCTTGGTATTTTGGAGTATCAAAACTCAATTGATAGCCAGATCCCATATTTCCATTCTGATAGGCTAATGGGTATAAATCTCTAGGCAACCTTATTCTTGCACCGGTCAATTGCATGAAGATATTGAACGAGAAGCGAGTGTCCTCTCCGATCCGATCTCATTCAAGTGGCTCCTACAAGGCTGTGAATCGACTGTAATACTGCAGCCTGAGATTCTATCGGTGTAATAAGGCTAGGAACAAAGTTATTTTAAGTTCTGTGGCTGGGTCCGTCAAACTTGGGGCAGATCCTCCAAAGAAAGGTTGTTGTTGAAACAACCCGAATCCGAACCCGAACACGAGATGAAGCTTAATTTGGTATAAGCACTCGCTACCGTGAACGAAGCACAGGCACAATCTGCAACAATCCGAGATCGCTGATCTTCAAGGTCATTGTTCAGATAGTTGTGGGATGCAGATCATGACTTGTCTGTCAATGTAGGATTCTCAGCGTTGCAGCTGCCTATAAAAGCGCTGGTTCTCTGGAGACTGATCAACCCCGAATAAGTTCCGGTAAGAAAGGATTCCTCGTTGGAACTTGATCTTCAATGCTGATGACGATAGTGTCATGTTTTCCCATCATACCGTGCGGCCTGATTCCGAGATCCTCTGCTCCATTTATCAAGCCTGGGAAAATGCGGTCGATGAGATATCCGACATACAAGGCCCTCTACCCGCCATTTGTCATGAACCTCTCTCCGGCAGGCGCAGCGCGAGTGGGCAAGACTAATGGGATCGAAAAATGTGTGAGGTCTGGAAGAAGAGCCCATCATATGTATGACCCTGAATCTGATTGCTTGTTATGGCGATCGACTAATATATGGTGCAGGGTGGTAATTCAGTACAGCTGTACAGCCTGGGATCTCGCGTCTGACGATATCCGCGTGCAAACCTGCTCGCGTGGACTCACGGAATATCTGCACACCATTAACAGGGAGAAAGGGATTAGCTCCGAGTTTGTATATATGGTCGATGCGGGTGAGTGGCAGGATCCGTTTGCTGGGTTCTGAAGCCAATGTGCGATGGATGGAGGCAATTCGGGCCCTCTACGATCCCCTCAGGACCTTCCCGAGGCTGAGCTGGGGTGAATTCAAGGCTTCAAGCTTGGATTTGACTAGCCGTTGTGGTGTTCGGGAACATTTCCCAAGATGGTAATTGTCTTGGAATGATCGACACTCGGGTTCGGGTTCGGTTTCGGATTCGCTGTCGATCACCCCTTTGTATCGCGGGGATAGTCAAGAATCAAGATGTATAAATATGCCGCTAGAACATTATTCAAAGGCCTCTCTGTAGGCTGATTCCAAGAATCTATACATCTACCATTCATCATTCAATTCCATCCTCATCGTGCCTGTACACAATGATCGCAACTACCACAACTACCATTTCTCCCCGGGAGAAGCAAGACATACAGACAGAACTCAACTACTGGGGAGGCACCAACGACCCAATCATCCTCGATTTTACCAAGCCCGACGCGAAAGAGAAATACGCAGAGGTAGAAAAGCAAGAAGCGAAGCATCCCGTCCTCATTCACGACATCCGCGGAACCGAGGACCAGTACAAGCTAGAAACGCATGGATTCCAGTACTTTCATGACGAGGTCCCGGAGCTCGAGGACTGGAGCGACGAGCAAAAGGTCATCGACACCCTTATCCCTAAGTCGGAGGAGCTCGTCCGCAAAATGTACGTACTCTTCCACCACAACAATGCCAATATCCTAACCCGGACGAAACAGAACCGGCGCCAAAGAAATAATGACCTTCACCCACCGCATCCGATGCTTCTCCGCCGACGAAGCAAAACTAGCCGACAACCGCGCCCCAGCGCACAGCGTCCACACAGACTTCACCGTCGCAGGTGCACTGCGGCATCTTGAAACACACATCCCCGACCCGGAGCGCCGCCAGCGGCTGTTAAAGAGTCGAGTCATGATCATCAATGTCTGGCGGCCACTGAAGACTGTTCATCGGGATCCCCTCGCCGTGTGTGACTGGCAGTCCATCAACCCGCAGCAGGATATCGTTCCCTATCGACTGGTCCTCCCGCAGGGCTGGAACGAGCTGAGCAAGGTGGGATACAGTAAGGATCATCAGTGGTACTATCTCAGCGAACAGCGGCCCGATGAGCCGCTGGTGTTTAAGCAGTTTGATAGCGGCAAGGTGGAGGAGGGAGGATGTACCCTGCCGCATAGCGCTTTCGAGCATCCTTCCATGATGAAGTATGAGCCTCGGCAGAGCATTGAGATTAAGATGTTTGCGTTCTTGTAGATTTGTTCTGTTGTTCCATCGTTTTCATCTTCTCCTGCTTCACGACTCACATGTAGTCTATGCGCATACTACCCTGTCAATATTTCTGAATCAATGTCAATCTTTCGCGTCGGTTAGTAGTCATAAGGCGATCACATTACCCCATCCGCATCCTACGAGCTCCGCCACAAGCCCAACTGCATGAGGCGGGGGCTAAGCGCTGGGCTAGTCAGAGCTGCCTTGCACCGACATGCTGTAGGCGAGTGGGCACACGCGGCTGTAATTAACCTACGCATTGTCTTATCACAGCCAGCCTTATTGGTTGACTACCTCCAATAACCGTTGGTTAGTCTGTGCAGACAGCACCATTGGTGAATGGCCGAATCGCCACTAAATCTAATTACCAGCCTTGAGAAGTAGGCATCAACCCTCAACCTGTTACTTGGCAAGGGCCATTCAGTTATATAAATAATATCGATATCCGTTGAGATGCACAGGCACCAAAACTTACTGATACTGATACTGATACTGATATTGCTACTGAACTCCAACATGAGCTGCAGGGTAAGCAACTTACTTCTCAACCTTCTTTATTACAGAGTACAGACAGCCTAGTATCCACTCCACAGAGCTAACACAATAATCCAGCTTCTCCCCGACTTCGTAAATGACATGAAGCGCGACCCCTCTCGCAAGGGATTCACCCACCTCGGCAAGGACGGCGTACTGCGCACCCTCTCAGGCAACTATGAGGTCCTCGACGCGCGCGGCCTCACCCCCGAGCAGATCCAGAATATCCTAGATAGGTTTCCCCCGGAACGGATCCAAAAAGAGGATTTTCGTGGTGTGGATGGTACAAAGGTTACAAGTCAGGAAGGACTATTTCATCCAGCGCCGGGTATCCTGCCGACGAAGCCGGATGAGGAGGAGGCAGCGGAGAGGCGGAGGATGGTGAAGGAGAGTCAGGAGGCGTATTTGCGGGTGAAAAGGAAAGAGTATGAAGAACTTGAGTAAGGGATTCTTTGGATGATATGCCATAGCAGGTTTGTTGGGACATAGGAGCTTAAGTCGAACGGCGATGTGGCATTAGCAGTCAATTAGCTGCTTGTGATGGTAGGCATCTAGAGCCCCGACTCCCCCGATAGGACGCCGACAACCCACTCGGTAGAGTCCAAAGAGCCCTGAGCCAACTCGCTAGGCCATGCCTTACCAAGCCAAAGTAGATATGCATAATGCCTGCGACGTAAAATCGTAATATTGACTAATGGTTGCTGAATTCAATATCCTTGGCAATGAGTCATATATTGAGTTTATGTAATTCAACCAGGATCAGAATCCCTAAGATGAGCATGACTCACAACTTTACAAATAGAATGTGAGGACATATGAAATTAACACCAAAATAAGAGGCCATGCATCAAAGCAAGTTAATTACATGTGAGCTGCTGTGAGCTGGTTTCATAAGCATGAGAATCCTACTTTGCGGGAATCCTGTGCCTTGAAACAAGTGAACTACACTTCATGGTGGAATAATAGACGAGGTAAAGCAAGCTACTATTCTGGGCGAAGGCACTATACACTCTGGGTATACATCGGACATCTATGTAAACCTTAAATTCTCGTATACACAGAATAACCAAGGGCAAAATCTTGAGATATAGTACAACTCCATAGCCTGCTGGGATATACGGACTTATATTGTCGGGTGCAAAAAGACTAGAGCTCTAACCTCAATACTTTCCCTCAAACGCACCCCATCCAGTGGCTTCGGTAGTGAAAAGGATGTATGTGGGACATCTAGCAAATGTAGTATTCTTCGTTAGGCCATGTTCCATGATTGGCATAGGGCAAATGGGTGATGGCCACTTACATTTCACACTCCCCTCCCTTGAGTCAAGACTCTTAAATAATAGCACATCTTCATCACTCTGCCTACTCATATAGTACCACTGAAACGGCTTTGTTGAATCGTATAGTGCATACTGGACTGTGCCTGTATAGCGGCCGCGGGTGATATCTACCCCAATCAACCTTGATGTTTGGACAGAACGTCCATCACAAACAGCAATGGGGCATTCTTCGACTGGACCATTAATTGGGCGCCAGATGCTATAATCATTCAACTCAGAAGTCAGCACATAGAAGAAAAGTAGAGATAAAAGACGTTAGGACTAGAGAACTACTCACTTTATCATTTGCACTCGGCCAGAGAGAAGGTGCTGGGCCTGTTCAGGGAGATGATTGCGAATGCGTTCCATAATAGGTGTTTGGGGTTGATCTATAGTTAGGAGCGTGTCTTGACATATTTAGTATTAACATGGATTAAGGGTCAAGTTTTGTTTCCATCACTTACCTACATGGACTTGTCGAGCTCGACTGAGCAATTTTCGATTCTTAGCTTGTCGGTCTTCTGCGCTTTTCTTCTTTCTGAGCTATCAAGAAATCAAAAATGTATGTTAGCGAGAAAGAGATACTTCCAACCATAAGATGCGGCCTGTTTACTTTCCAGTCAAAGATGTAAACCTGATCCACTCCCTTGATCTCATTCCTTATAATAGCTTCACATTCAGGCAAGAATACCTTCTCGACCTGTTCTGGACTCCAGAAATCTCTAGGTCCCATTGCTGATGAGGGAGACTTGCGATAAACAAACCCATTCATTTCAAGGCTGAACTCCCTGCCTTGTTCATTTGTCCCCCGAATATCTTGAATAAGTTCTTCATGGTCCCCTTTATGAAATATCAGATTGTGTACCGGCTTCTCTGCGTTTTTCCTCTTTTTACGGCCGAATTGGGCGATGCGATATGGTCGCGTATGTTCGTAGATAGACTGCCATTGGAGATATGTCAACTTGACTTTCACGTCTGTCGGCTGGGAAGACATTATGAATTCATGAACAGGTGGACTATGGTATGGATTAAGTTGTGGAGGACCTATTGCATATTTAAATGAGTAGCTGGTTGAGTCATATTTAGCGCATAGCAGCCTAGATTGCTATAGCTAGTGCATTAGCTAGCTAGTGTGCTACTATGGGTCTGGACTTTGGATTCGCGAGTTGCTTGGCAACTAGTTGTGATAATGTTCGTCGTTTGCCATAGTCTACTAGAGTCCAGCTAGTTTTCCTATAATTTACCGTGGGTTACCGATCCCCAGATGGCAGGTTTGATTCGCGGAGCTGGCAGGTCAGAAAGGGCTGCCTCCCCCACCAGGCTTAGGATTTTACCTGACCACCCAGGGTGGGACAGTGGCAGCTATTCGAGGGGCATACAGTTCAACAAGGTCTCAGAAAAGTTCAGCAAGGTCTCAAATTATCACCAAGGAAAAGTTTAACAAGGTCTGAAATTAGTGTGAAATTTAGATCTTTAATTTCAGACCTTGTTGAACTCCTTAACTGCTATATAGAATCATCAAAATCACCCCCCTAACCACCCTAAAAAATAGATTCTATATTTCTAACCCATACATACCCTACTCCCTAACCACCCTAACCACCCTAATTTTGGGGGGGTAAACTTTGATGGTTAATGAATAATAGTTAAGAGTTAAGACCTTGCAGAGGTCTTTGACCTTACTATTCTAGGTAGTAGCTTAAGAGCCTCATCAAGGTCTTAAATTACCCTAGATATCCCGAGACCTTGTCGAAGTGTCGAACTATTCTGAGACCTTGCTGAACTGTAACCTGCTATTCGAGGTCACGATGAGGGCGGTGTTTATAAGACAGCGTCTCGGGAGGCCATACCCAAAGTCCAACGTAAATGAAACCACAAACATCGTGCCTATTGCCAACCACCAAAGCCTTGGTTGGGCTTATGGACAATACCCGAAGCACAGATTGGATACTAGCCAGAAGCTGTGGATGAACAGGGCGAAAGACAAAAAGGACTCCGAAGGAAAAAGCCATGTATGATTTCCAATAGCCGAATATAACCGTATTCTATAAGAGGAGATCCAAAGCCAACCCTAACGCCGCGCTGCCCTAATATAGTACATAAACCTGACAAAAGTCATAATCAGACCAGACGAATACTGTTCTCCTCCAAGTACTGCTCAAACCGCTCTGGAACGCCTGAAGGCTCTGCAACAGCCACGTATGTATCGGGTCTGATGAGGTACGCTGCGTCTCTCCCTAACCCAACCGCCTGGTACTTCTCTTCCCAGGCGAAGACACGCAGAGGCACATGCTTTTCGCGACACCAATCTTCCAACTCCAGCTTCGCATCCCCATATACATGGACCTGCCATGTAATTTCCTTTAAACTCTCAAAGTTATCAACGTCCCCGACAGGCGCCCACGGGATCCGATCGCCGCCTTGTACATAACCCGCTGTACCAGCCGACAAAGCGCTGTCGCGATAATTCAGCATGATTTGCGACACACCTTGAAACACACGGTGTCTGAACCTGTCGAACCGGGTCAAAATGGGCATGATGGTCGGGACGACCCAGGTCCGGATGAAGTTCGCTACGTAGCCCTTGGCAACGATGTTGGTGAAGGCGCGGTCCGTAGTGTTGACGAGGATATTGGCGAACGCATGGCGTTCTGGCTCGTAGCTGTCCAGCAGCGATGCGTCAGCCTTCCCATGCACCACCGCTGCAATCTTCCAGGCGAGATTGATCGCGTCCCCGATGCCCGTGTTCATGCCCTGTCCGCCGACGGGACTGTGGATATGCGCTGCATCGCCTGCGAGGAACGCGCGGCCCTTGCGAAAGGTGGTTGCGACGCGATGGTGCACGCGGTAGACGGTGAACCAGTTGACTTTGTCGATTTGCAGCCCCATGTTCTTGAGCGTGGCTGGTGCGACGTCATCGAGCGTAAGTTCGGAGAGATCTTTGGTTACGCGGGCTTCGTCCACGGCGCCTGAGAGACGGGCCTTGCGGCCTTGGTCGTATGCGAGAGATAGCATGAACTCGGATCCGTTGAGAGAGACGTGTGCCTCGCCATTTAGCGTCGGCCCGCTACCCTCGATATCTGTCACGTAGAAGAGCTGGGGGTATGTTGCGCCTTCAAAGTCGATGTTGCAGGTGTGACGGACGGCGGAGTGCGCGCCGTCGCAGCCTACGATGTAGGTTGCGCCGCAGTACTCTACTTCCTCGTCTTTTGTTGTGTTTGGTTGCTCGACTGTATGTTTCAGTCGAGCCGAGATATACTCATCATGCTCGGCAAAGTCAACCAACTCCCAGTTCCGCTGCACTGTTACCCCCATCGCATTCAAGCGGTCTTCCAGTAATCGCTCATGAAAATCCTGGGGATAAATATGAATAAACGGGTACGGGGTCAGTCCCTTGCCGACATCGCCGATGGGTATATGAGCCCGGTGGGCGCCTTCAGCCCAAATATTCGTAGCTTCGATTTTGTGGCCGTTGGCGACCACGTCGTCCGCGAGGCCTAACTGACGATATAACTCGAGCGTACGAGCGTGGATCACCAAAGCTCGAGAAGTAGATGCCTTGGCTTCTTGTCTGTCGATAATGCGCACCTTGACATTCTGGCGGGTGAGCCAGAGGGCGAGAACGAGGCCAGTGGGACCTGCGCCAACAATAAGGACATCGGTACGGGATGTCATAGTGAAGGAACTGTCAATGGAATTTCTTTTGCTTGTGCTATGGTGAACAAGTGTACGGGTGTATCCTGCTCTTATATGACTTTCCTTGTTTCTATAGATGCGCGTAAGCACTATGCGTCATCATCTTACTCGGGCGTATTCGGGCTCCGCGGCTGATGCCAATGTCCGGCCCGACTGTCCGACAGTACATCACGAGGCTCAACAAATTTGACTGACTCATGGACGATGCAGTAAGTCATCTATTGTCAAATTTGCATGCATGGCGATGCCGTTCGCCAAGCTCAAGAATATGAGCACAGCCCCATATCGTGGATGTTTCCGAGTAGATATGACCGGAAGATGTCGGGCACTCGGGCGCATGCCAACTTTGCCAAGCTGGATGCATATACACCAACAGGTCGAAATTGTTCGCTCAACGTCTAACTCGCTGATTGTACTGCTTTGACCTGATGGGACGTAAGAATCAAGGCCGGATTGGTCGTTGTGCTGCTGAGGCACCTTTGTGGATATCAATGAATTCTTGTCCCACTACAGGCATGTATCGAAAACCTTGAGCATTTTATCTACTTCTATTAGGCCAGTCATCGCCCAGTGATGTCCAGTGGTATTACTGATCCTCGACGTACAGGCGGCTACCTTCCTTTGTTCTCTGTGAGATGTCTGCTGCTTTCTACTGTTATGGTTGTCATAGTGGAGATATATGGATCCATATCCTTTTCTAGCATTAGGGGGAAAATCTAATCTGCAACGAAAGGATAACAGGACCAAAGAATTGAACATCGATCTGACTTGTAAGCATCTAGTAAAGGATTGACAACAGTTGGAACATATTATCGCTTCTCCAACTCCCACAATGACATAGAACCGCCCCTAATCGCTTTTCTAACGAGTGCCCATGCCTATTAGCAAGGTACCTTAGTTGTGCATTCAGGATGCCTAGATGAGGGTGCTCTCAATGGGAGCGAGAGTGCCGTTCTCAATGGCACCAGCATGGTGACGAGCAACCAATCCGTAAGCGTATTGGTACCTAGTTACAGTTAGAACCACATGGAGAAATCCGAACCACGCCAACTTACTTGTCCAGGTAGGGCAGGACCTGGTCCAGACCAGGGGTGGCCCTCCAGTCGCGCATCAGGTCGGTGACGACGCCAAACGTGCCCGTGAGGGTGACGCCAGCCTTCTCCATGCGACGGTTGGCATCGGCCGCCAGCTTGACGTCAAAGGTACCGCTGGCCTCGGTGTTGGCGAAGACCTCATATCCCTCGTCGATGAGCGAGAGCGCCAAGAAGGCGGTGCCTATCTCGTCAGTCTCATTGTTCCTGATCGAGGTCGAGGGAAGGCAAAACTTACAAACTTCGGTGACAATGCCGCCGATAATCAACTGCTTCTTGCCGGTGGCCTTGACGGCCGCGCGGAACTGGGCGTTGTCCCAGGCGTTGACCTCTCCCTGGCGTTGGACAATGGTGACATTGGGGTTCAGGTCGACGACCTCCTTGACCATCAGTCCGTTGGGGCCGGTGTCGGAGGAAGTGGTCATGACGACGGGCAGGTTGAACAGGTTGCCCAAGGCGGCGTGGGCGAGCATGTTGTTGCGGAAGTCGTTGGTGCTGTAGTCGCGGACCAGCTGAGCGAGACCGACTTGGTAGTCGATGACGAGGACGGCCTGGTTGAGAATTAGTAACTGAGCAACCTGGAAAAGGAACAAAAGGGACATACCGCGTTCTCCTTGTCCAGTCGGTTCCAGCCCTTGGCGGTTGTGGAAGCCGCGAGGAGAGCAACAGTTTGAAGGGCTCTGATGAAACGCATCTTGTCGGTGTTGATGGTTTAAGGTTGGAAGTTTAAGGTTGGAAGATGGAGTTTTCTGTCTGGCTGTTTGCTCTTGGTCTGGGATCCAGGAATTGAAGCAGGAAGGAGTCCCTTTTATACTCTCGATTTTCGATGAGCACCTTTCAACTCACACATGAGATTCATCTCCGGTTCCTTACCATTGGGTTGATAAGCATGACACATTGTTTGCTAAAGTCCACGCGGATTCGGGTGTATCCATTCCAAGTATTCAGCATTAACCTGCAGCCGTCTGCGGGAATGCCGGCTTCATAGTCGACCTCCAATGAACGGGAAAGAACATAGCTGCAAGCTTTCCTCGCTCTCCATGTCTCAGAATAATCTCGCATAAAGTTCAAAGGCAAGGCTTAGATTGCCTTTGATGAGATTCAAAAGTGGAGTGAGATCCTGAGTCAGGTCATTGTAATGATGTGCTAAGACAGCAGACCCATAATGTATTCTACAATGCCATTATGCCGGTTATGTGTTTAGGCTTCACAATGTGCAGTATGGCCATAAGAATGATGGACGACTATGTTGCTCTTTAGTTCCCTTAGCTCTTAAGTGAACAAAGAATAAGGTGAACTAATAGGCATAAACATATGTATTGGATCATATCAGTGCAGTTCTGCATAGATTTCTTGTACTGGGAAGGCCATTGGTCTATGTCAGCCACCACTTTTTCCACCAGAAATGAGGATCCCTGATGAAATCATTAATAAGACTGAGTAAGAGTACTAAAGTCTTACAGTCTTACTTCTCTCCATAGTGTAAAACTGCCAAAGCCAGCAGTAAGCATTAAGTAATGCATTTGACCAATCATATGTGAGAATGCTGTCAGTCCGGCCCGAACCTTTTAAATGAGTCTGGAACTTACAGAGTACGGTAGGGTATGGAAACTATGGATAACAAGCTTGACGGTTTTTCACAAACTTTCAACGTACTCCTCTCGTTGGCTACATGACCGCCCAAATTCAGGCATGCTATGGAGACGGACGGCTTACCCAGAGTGTCAGATCCTTGTGCATCCCGCAGCAGCATCATACGTGAAAATTGAGCTCAAGTTCTCAACATGTAGCAAAATAATGGACCGAGGTGAGCTATATGCAACAATATTTATTCCGCTTTGATTTCTGATATTGAATTGAATGGAATGGAGTCAGAACTTGAAATTTGTGGAATTGTGGTCATACCTGAGTGGTGAGCTACGACCTTAGGCACCAGCCTACGATATATATAGTTCAGATCACGTCGGTCAACTCTATGCCGAGTCCTCAGTACCAGCAAGGACACCAGAGTCCAGCAGACATCAGCAGCAAAAGCATAACCAGTTCTGATTCTATATGCAGAGGCCGACCCTGATAGACGAGAGATAGATAACAAGATGTGCTTATCTACACTTTTTGATGCTATCAGATATGATGAGATTGCCACATGGTCTCGTTATCGGGCGGGGTAAGCCTGATGAGTTATAACTAGAAATGTAACAATGTTGCAGTCCGCAACACCACAAAAAGACAATAACCTGTAACAATCCAAGAAAACGGCACCAATGTCTTACATACCACACGTATCAAACTGGGTCAACGGTGCCCGTACGCCCCCGACCGCCAAACGCATCACCGTGCTCAACCCCGCAACCGAAACCCCCATCGCAACCATCGACGCAACACCTCAAGAAACCGTCGAAGACATCATCGCAGCATCATGGGAAACATTCCACATGGGACCCTGGTCCCGCGCCGACGCCTCCGACCGTTTCACCGTCCTCTCAAAAGCAGCTAGCCTTCTCCGCGCCAGCATCCCCAAATTCGTCGAGCTTGAAACCAGACAGACAGGCCGACCGATTCGCGAGATGCGCGCCCAGCTAGCCCGCGTGCCGGAATGGCTGGAGTACTTCGCCTCGCTTGCTCGCATCCACGAAGGCCGCGTGACGCCCTTCAAGGGTCCCGTCGTGAACACCCTCACGCGGGTCCCGCTGGGCGTGGTGGTCCAGATAACGCCGTACAACCACCCTCTACTCATCGCGACGAAGAAGATAGCTGCTGCGCTGGCAGGTGGAAACGTGGTTATTGTCAAGCCGTCGGAGCTGGCGCCGTTATCGGTGCAGAGGCTTGGGGCGTTGTTCAAGGAGGCGGGCTTGCCTGATGGTGTGTTGCAGATCGTTAGCGGGTACGGCTATGAGACGGGCAAGTTCCTGTGCGAGAGTCCGCGGCTTGCGAAGATCGATTTGACGGGTGGCCTGGCGACGTACAGGGCGATTGCGCCTGCTGCGGCGGCGAATATGATCCCCATCACGGCGGAGCTCGGGGGGAAAGCGCCGGTGTGTTTGTTTCCGAGCCTCGACGTGGAACTGGCGGTTAAGGCGGCGCTGTTTGCGAGTTTTATTGCCAGTGGACAGACGTGCGTCACCGGGAGTAGACTCCTCGTGCATGCTGGTATTTATGATGAGTTCAAAGAGCTGTTGGAGAAAAGGGTGAGAGCTTTGCGGCTAGGGGACCCGACGGACGAGCGCACGCAGATTGGCTCGGTCATCTCTCGCGCAGCCGTGGAGAGGTGCTCTGCTTTTGTGGCAAGGGCAGTACAGGATGGAGGCCGTGTGCTCTGCGGTGGTAACTCGACAACCTCAAATGGAAAAGGCTTCTTCTTTGAGCCGACAATCATCGAGACACGTGCCGATTCGGATCTCGCTTGTAATGAGGTCTTCGGGCCGGTTATTGCGCTCGTGAAATGCGAGTCCGAGGAGGACATCATTCGCATCGCCAACAGCACGTCCTATGCCCTGGGGGCATCGGTCTGGACAAACGATTTCACTCAGGCTCATCGCGTTGCTGCAAAGATTGAAGCGGGTATCGTATGGGTAAACGGACACCACCTGAACGATCCATCTTCACCCTGGGGTGGGTTCAAAGAAAGTGGTATGGGAAAGGAGAATGGCGTCGAGGCTTATGAGAGCTACACCAAGGTCAAGAGTACCGTGATCAACTATGGGGTGCAGCCTGTTTGGTTTGATGACGAGCCTGCCAACGCGCGGTATGGCTAGTTCTACAGGTCACCGGCGGTGTAACTTTATTGCACCAGTCATCAACATAGCCGAGGAAAAGTAATGAGATTCCAATACTGCAAGAGTAGTGAAGTCCGTGACTGACTGCAGACGTATCATTCGGCTCCGAGCCTCGGCGATCCTCATATTACCCAATTCGGCAAATAACCCGCCGGAAGACGGACTTACGATGGGGCTATCATCTTCGGGTTACAGTTCAGCAAGGTCTCGGAATAGTTCGACAAGGTCTTAAATTACCCTAGATATCCTGAGACCTTGCTGAGCTAAAGTGGCGGAAAGGCTCAACAAGGTCTTAAAAAGATATTTAAGACCTTGTTGAACTTTTAAGTGTGTATTTACACCCGCTTACATAGGTATAATATTAAAATGCCATATGGTAGGGATTCGAATCGCCATATAGTAGAGGTATCAAATACTACTATACCTGGATATATATATTTTGAATATGTAGTATCAGTGGGTGGGTTCCCCCATGACTTTCTATATATATATATAAATTCTACCCATATAGGGCATTACCTAAGTATATAACAATTCGAATCCCTACTATATAATGATTTGATTCATTTAATATCCCTAGTGTCACGGCGGCCACGTGACCGTCCTGCCTATCGACTTGAATAGAACCTCATCGAATATCTACACACCTGCTTCCTTCTGCCACCAAGG